>VDFB02389218.1:222312-271935 GCA_007258455.2 Sequoia sempervirens
ATCCTGATTTTGTATGTTTGCTACTAAAACCATTGGGGCTATGGACATTAGGGTGGTTACATATATTCCCAAGACTTGACATGCAGAGTAGTAAGTGTATTGAAAGTACTCTTCAAATAATTCAGCTAAAAATGGGGGGTGCTCACTTTTAAAAAACCTTCTAAGTTGATTCCCTTCATCCTGAGGTCTGTGCAAAGGTAATCACCATCTTTTATAGCTGACATCCATATTGTGGTGTTCGTCTTGAACGTCTTTGATCTTAAATTTCATCGACATGCTCAAATCTAGTTGGAAAGCCATAAAGATGTATTCTCGTGTAATGGGTATAAAGGGTGACCCATCTGCAGAGTAGATCATATGATTCTAAGGGTTATAATTTTTTCTAGTGCCTTCATCAATTCTACATTGATAAACAAGTTGGGTACCACTAGTTTTCACAAGTTAAGCCTACACGGGTTAGATACTAGCCTGTGTCTATACATTTTCTTATAATGGTATATGAACAAGTGGTACCCCTTTTTGCTATCCACACATCTCCTAACCCATTCTATTTATCCTCTAATTTCTCAGCTCCCAGGTTTAATTGGACATTTATTCTAGATCTTGGTCTAGAACTAGGACATTGGTCAACTAAATCTTGTTTTAAATTCCTAGTGTCTAGTTTTTACCTTTTAACTTTGGGTGTTTCTAATGTACTTTCCATTTGCTTACAGAACGATACAAACCCTACTTTATGATTATTCTTCAACTGGTCTAAATAGAATGAATTTAGTTCAAGCTTGGCTACTTACTTGAATTGGTCTCGTTTCTTCTAGTTCTTCGCATCCATAGTCACCACTGAATTCTTGGTCTCTTTTTTCTCTTCGGGTGTAAGAGAATTCCTCAAACTAGAGTAAGGAAAGTTGTCTATCTATAGCTTTGCTTAGCTATGGTTCATAAATGTCGAATGATGCCAATATTTCATGTCACTCCTACTATTTTTGAATATCAACTATTGTTTTTCTTTCCATCACTACCAATTTCTTTCCTTGAGATATCACTTGTATTATCACCTTAAGTGAGTTTAATGCTTTCTCTGCATCGAAATGACTAATTTCATACACCTTTCAATATTCATTTCTTTCCCGGATAATTGCAAGGTTGTTCAAATTTTTGGGACTTTGGAGGGACACCTTTTAGTTTCATACCAATATCACTATGTCTTCTTGAAACCCTCTTTGTAAGTGGTTTCTTCGATATTCTCTTATGTTCACAAATTTACGGAGACAATAAATTTCATCGCTTTAACGAGAGGAACAATATCCTTATTCCTCTAAAATGCTTCCTTCCCAACGATGGAATTTTTAGTTTAGCTTCTTTATTTCCTATTTTTCGGGTCATCAAAGGGATTGATTATTGATTTTTTCCAATATAGGCCCCTGTCATTGATATTTCTCTTAGTTGATATGTTGTTTCTGGTTTTTGGGTAGATTAAGAACCAGTTGCTTTGATGTTTTGAAAACCCTTTACGTCCTTTCTAACTCTCTTCTGTCTCCTTTCATAAGAGGACTATTATTTTATTGAAGATACATCTTTCCTTGTCCCAACGATATACATATTTATTCTTGATAATTTTTTCCCATTTTTCTATATCGAAGGGATTCATAAATTACTCATTCCAATGTGCCAAAGTCTCTTCAATTGTTAGGTTCAAGTGTTGTTCCTTTGATATTTTGTTTCCATTTCAATATATTGTTGAACCATGTAATTAAAACATTTTACTCCTTGTAATCAATGTATTAGGTTATCAAAGAGACCCAGAATATTACCCTCCAATGTATCTAAGTGCCTTTGATAACATTTTGATATGGTCCATGCATTACCCAACTCGGTCTCTGCTAACCCCATTCTCTGTTCAGCCCAAGCTCTCGTTCTTTGTATCTCTCGTTTGCCTATTCTCCCTACCAAAATTAAAACTTATACAACTGTTGGAATTATTCTATTTCCAATTCAAATATCCACCCTTGATCTTAGAGAAGATTTGTAGTTAACATATCATCTTGCAATGCCATGATGGCCTATGCAGATGATCACATGGATGTAATTTAATGAGTTCCCCGTAGTACCGTATACTTCTGAACGCTCTGTCATGGGGTAATGGTTATGACCACTAGCCTCTCTCTAGTTGCAATACGAATGGCTTGAGACTTAACTATTGCTAGTCAGTGGTAACTCTTGAGTTATCTCACAATACCACAAGTCTAGAAAATGACCACTGCAGGAGTGTAGTTAAGAGCATAGATGAAGTTATCCTGCGATACTGCAAGTCCAGAAAATGACTAATGCAGGAGTGTGGTTAAGAACACAAATGAATAGAATAAGCCATGCCAGCCCACCAAAAATACTCTTTAATCCGAAATGAATTTTACATCATTTGATAATGCATTAAATCGATGCTACAATTCATCTACACACCATAAATCCAAAATTTGAAAGAAAATATTTACAAAAGGAAATTCTAAATATTTTTGGGTGATGAGGATTTCCCATATGCCCAGGATGCTCCTGCATCACACAAAAGGGTGGCTTTCACACTCAACTTTGAAATCAGAAAAGAGCATTCTAAATCCACCATCTTCTCTATGAGAAAATTTGAAGATGACCCTTTTGGCTGATTAGCTAAATTCTCCTTTAAGATTTTGGTTTTAATGTTCACCTTATTACATTCCTTCATCACCAATTTAGTGAGTTTTAAGTTACATGTGGTGCTAGTTCTAGCCATGTCCAACAAATCCAACATAGAGGTGTTATCTTTGTCAAGATAGGAGAAATCCTTAGAAGGAGGAACATTTGTTATTTTTGGCTTTTCCAGGGCCAAATTCTTACTCGTAGCCTCCCTCACACACTTCTCAGGCAAAGTATCCTCAATAACCTTGTCTCTTTCATCATTGGCATCATGAGGAGGTATTTGTTGGTAAGGAGAATCTTCCACAACTAAGACATTATCTATAGTGTTCTTCAATTTTTTTGGTTCCTCTTGTTCACCCTTCCTACACCCTTTTGACTTTGACCTCTGTATTATAGCCAATCTCTTAGAAACCCTCCAGTGAAGCAAAAAATTTGCAAATTCCTCCAACTAAACCAAATGCTCTTCATCATCCTTCCTAAAGTCTTTTGAATCTGGACCATGTAACTCGGCCTTATTTTTGTTTTCCTGCCATTGAGGCCCAACCTTTTTCTATGTAGAATCATCCTCTCTAGACAATGAACCACTAGAATTTATCCTATGAATGATAAGTTTCTTGGCGGGATCCTTCTTCTTTAGTGTCCCTTTCTTCCATTTTTATTGGTAGAGTCAATAGGGGATGAGGTGACCACAATAGTGGTGTCTTCATCCACCTTCCACTCATCATCCCCATCACCATCAGAATCTGAGCTAGTAGAATAAGAGTTGGCACCAATGATTTTCTCTTTTCCCTTGAAAAACTTGGCTGGAGTGTTAGCTCTCACATGCTCCATGATGAGAAAAATGAACCCTTCATGGAGCACAAGTCTTATGATTCTTGAGGTGATCATAGACAAAAACCTCTATAGAGGACAAAAGGAAAAATGGAAATGAAACATGCAAATTATGTTTGATGTGATTGAGTAGATTGAAATGATTCCCTAAGATACGGTAGAAAATTAACTGTCAAGGGTTACATACCTCACCACAACTTCTACTACATCAACCCAAATGCGCTTAAGTGAAAGATGGTCATAGACCCAAGAGGGAAGTTTCACCAGGTCATCTTTCTCATTTCCCTTAAAGAATTGATCCATTGCATCTTCATTACTTTTCCTTTCTTTGTAAAATTTCCATCCCTCCATTGATAAGCTAGTAATAAAGGAAATGAAGTCTATAGTGATGTTGAACTAAATCCCATCCACCTTTATGCAATTTTTATGCTATCAACGAATGAATTTAATGGAGGATTCATGGAAAAAATATGAAGCCTCTCCAAATAAGGCATACAATTCTCATGTTTTATAATTTTCCATACTTTGCATTTGTTCTTCCATTTGTCATAAGCGATGGGTTTGAGCCTACTCCTATCCATTCCCATTTTAGCAATTCCAAACAATAGTAGAAACTAGAACCCAAGAACACTTCTAAAAATGCAAATGATCTCAAGATTGGGCCAAACACAACCCATAAAGCATGTGGCATGTAAGGGAGAGATTATTACTTGATCACCCCTATCAAAAACTCAAGTATAGCTATCATCTTGTAATAATATTTTAGCCCTCTTGGGAAGGGAAGAGTATTCTTCCCACACCTTAAAATTAATAAGACTAACAACCTCGTTTGCAAAGAAATCTGCTTGGGAATTTCCTTCCCTATATGTATGAGAAACACAGGTCCCTTTGAATGACCTCAAGATCATGATAGAATCATTAATGAGTGACTCAATCATATAGCTTGGATTCTAGATCCATTCAAACACTTCACAATGTTGAGGGAGTCACCCTCAATTCACACTTTAGAAACAACCCTCTCTAACATAGTTTTAATACTAATGTAAGCAACTTTGGCCTCATTGTGATGATTAGTCTAGTTTCCCAATGGGAGTTCCACCATGCATAAGAACTTGGAATGTTCATTCCTCAACACCCCCCACAACTTGTAGGCCCAGGGTTCCCCTTGGATGCCCATCAAAATTAACTTTGACCTATCCAAGAGGAGGGTGCTTCCAAGTAGTATTCTTTCTAGAACTATTTAAGGATTTGATAGGAAAAGATAATTGAGTGATTAGCCTCCAATTTGTAGTAACCAAAAGATCATAGGCAATAAATCTATTGGTTGGAGCAACCCATGGATAATCCAAAAACTAGATAGAAAAGTTCTCAACAATGACCGTCTGGATTTTGAGAAAAATAATATCCTCTTTTAGTTTGGAATCTTTGAAAAATCTATGATTTCTTTCTTTTGTGAGCCCTAGGCAATGTGGGGGGCCATAAGGGACTAGAGCAATCGAAGGGAGGGGTTAGGTGAAGGACAATGCCACTATTCAAAAAGAATTTGCAAAGAATCAAGAAAAACCTATTCAAGGTTCCATAGAGAGAGGAACCTACTCCAAATGAGGGAGGTGAAAGTACAACTAATGAAGAGATGAAAAGAAATTTTTGCATCACTCACACAATGCACATCTATTTGGAATAGAAAATTCCCTTCTACAAAGAGTGTCTAGAGTCAAAATATTTCTTTGCATCAAAAGCCACAAGAAGATATTAACCTTATGAATGAACAAATTGATCCAAAGGTTCCCCTAGAATGGTAAAGGATTATACTTTACCAGAGAAGTAATCAAGGTTAAAGAAACAAATAAGAAACCCTTGGCCTGAGGGACCTAAATCACATGATTAGGTTTTAGGAACTGAGGAATACAAATCTATTTTAGGAAATTTTGGAGAACTGCCAAGCAAGGATCCCAGATCTGCAAGTCCTTCCAAGATCTATTATGAAAATAATCTACCACCAAATTACCAAAGACTTGCTTACAAATGTCTCTCAAAGGAGGGGCCCAAGGATAATTCATAAGCAGGCCACCATCGTGCACCACACATCTTCCAAAAACAATATCCTATTGCCATCACCAAGCAGCCACTTAACACCTTTGAAAATAAGATATCTACAAGGCACAATATTCTTCTAGAAGTAGGAGCCAAAATGAATGAAGTCAACTTGAAGAAAATACCAAACTCTCCCCACCTTTGAAATATATTTACTCTTTATCAAAGAAGAACAACTTGCCTCACCACTAAAAAGCCTCCAAATATTTTTTGAAAGAAGAACCATATTGAAGGATTTGATACTTCTCAAACCAAGCCCACCCCACTTCTTCGGTTTTCAAACATGATCCCAAGAAAGGAGAGGAATTTTAGAATTTTCTTCCATCCCAAACCACAAAAAATGTCTCATGATTTGTTCCATATTTTCTTCAAATTTTACCAAAATATTGAACAAACTCAAGGCATAGAGAGGAATATTTTGCAAAGTAGAGGAGATAAGTTGCACCTTACCACCCTAACTAAGAAGAGCCCCCTTCCAACTCACTAGTTTTTTATTAAACTTATCCAAAGGACCAAGACAAAATGAGTTTGGAATCTTAGTCACACACAAAATTAAACCCAAATAAATAAAAGGAAAAGATCCTTGATTACATGATAAAATCCTTGCCAGCTTAATTTGAAGGTACTCTAAAGTGTTGAGAAATAAAAGATGACTCTTAGGAAAGTTCACATGCTGAACATAAACTTTCTCATAACCATCAGTCACCAACTTAATGACCTTAATTTCTCTAACCAAGGATTCACCCATGATGATAGTGTCATCAACAAATTGTTAGTGCATGATAGGTGTGCACCAAAAAGAGGGAATCGGGCCTTGCAATGAACCGTCCACAAACACCTTATGAGTATTCTGACGTAACACCTCTACCATCAAGATGAAAAGTAGTGGAGAAATAGGACCCCCCTGCCTAATACCTCTTGAGGTACAAAAAAAGGAGAGGGGAATCCATTAATCAACATAGCAAAGGAAGGATTAGAGATGAGTTGCTCCAAAATCTATAAAAAATTTTGAAAAAAGCCAAAATGAGCCAATACCTTCAAAATACAGTTTTGATTAACCCTATCATAGGATTTGAGAAGATCCAACTTAAGAAAAAACCTTGACTTCTTATTGGAAGAAAAAGAGTGGGAAAATTCATGCACAATAATAATAGAATCCAAAATTTGGTGGCCAAGTATAAAACCAATTTGATGCTTGGAGATATGCCTGGGAAAACCCATTGAAGCTTGAGAGCCAAAAACTTTGAGAAAATATTGTGAATAAAGTTGTATACAATAATCAGTTTGAATTTCCCAAAGGCATTAGAATTAGAAGACCTCATAATAAGAATAATAAATGTAGAATTCAACTCCTTGAGAAAATTTTTACATCCAAATAATTCCTTAGTCATATTAATGACATCAGTCACAATAATATCCAAATAGGCATGAAAAAATAGGAGAGGAAATTCGTCAGGCCCAAGAGCCTTGTTGCCTTGAAAGGAAAAAACCACCTTCTTGATTTCTTGAGTAGAAGGGATAGCGACAACACCCCTATTAAGATCTTTAGACAACAAGTTAGGAATGACCTCCAGAGAAGTATCCAACCTTTGTTGATCCACAACAATAACATCCTCTAAAATTTTTTCAAAAAAGGCTACAACAACATTCCTAATGGCACCATCATTAGAGAACAACATCAACATTTACAATAGTTTCCAAGATTTGACCTTCCTTAAGAGTTGCCTGATTAGAATTGGGGAAAACAAAATCCTTAACTTCCTTCACCTTCCAAACTTTAGGCTTAGGGCATACAACCTTGGAAGGGAAATCCTTAGCCCAATGCCCCATTTTTTTAGATTTAAAACATGCAAAGGGGAAGGATTCAAAAATAATTTGTTTCTTCCAACTTCTCACTTTAGGGTATGTACAAGATCATCATGGAAAAAACAAGCCCTTAAGTGGCAAAAAATTCAAAAAAATCAGAGTTAGGCAACTTGTCGTAAAAATTTGAATAAGTTATCTATGTTATTTCAAAAATATGTAAGAATATAATCTATGGAAAATTGAATGCAGTTTCTAAACTACTAGGTTTTAAAAAAAATTAAAAAATCTATTTGGTGAAAATTTGAAATTTCAATGCAGAGTACTTAAATTTCATGGAAAAAAGTAGGTGTCCGTCTGACCACCCTAACCACAATAAAATGATAATATTTTTTATGAGATTTTAGATATAAGTAGAGGACTCATGTCTGATGTGATGCATATTTTTTGTAATTTTTTCCAAGTAAATAATTAATTATGAATTTTAATTACAAATTTTTAAAATATAAAAACTCATATGTCTGACCACCTTAACTTGGTCAAAACTTCATGAAATTCATTTTTTTTTAATCCTATAGTATGCAAAGCATAGAATGTGATGCATGTTTCAGATTCAAAAAATGTGATCTACCGTTTGAAAGTTATAGATGTTTTTCAATCAGCCTATCAATCAGGAATTTAGTCATAATTAAAATAGAAAATGAATAATAATTATTAATTAAATCCAAAGTAAAGCATAATTTATATTGATGGAAATTTGAAAATCTCCTTTAAAAACCCTTTTCATTTCATCAATTTTGGGTAAAAAAAAGTTGTCATCCACGTACCCTACACTTACCCATCATATTGCCAATTTTTGGCCCATCATGATCCTGCACATACCCTTTAGAGTTTAGGAGAATGAAATTTGAAAGGTTAGAATCATGATCAATCATGACACAGAGTCTAGCAGCAACCAGATGCCTTCTAGACAAGGTTGCATCATCAATAGAGACTAGACACCCAAAAGATTTTACAAGAACTTTTAAAAACTCTTCATCCCAATATTCTAGTAGAAAATTCAAAAGTTTAACCTAGACTGGAGTGGAATGAAAAATAAACTTAGATAAATCCATACCTAACCCTCAAGGATGTAGAGCTAGAGTTGAATGACCAAAAAGCTAAGGACCCTTTGAAAAACCATTCTTAAATCCTCATCACAATAAGAGGCAAAAGAGAAAAATCCTTTAGCCATTGCAACAACCTCCACCTATCATTTAGGAACCCATTTTTTGTGAACCCAAGAAAAAACATCCTCAATATTAGGTTGGGTCCCCGAGAATTTTCCCATATGAGAGAAATCCATTAAAGAAATAATTTTATCCACAATAGAGTCTAGAATAGAAAGGACAATACCACCAGCCTCAAGCGAAGAAGAAACTAACTCAGAAGAAACGCCCTTACCTTTAAGTTTAGAATTAAATAAGTCAAACTAACATTGCCTAAGAAGAGAAGATGGACCCATCGAAAGAAAATTTTCCACTAGTACATGTTCCCCAAGTTTCTTCTGAAGAGAAGAAGCACAAGAAAACTCACCTGAAGGGGCCCAAACAACTTCCTTAGTTGACTCTTCAAGCACCGCTTGAGCCACCATAGCTTTGGAAACAAAAAAGGGAACCTCCAACATTGGCTCCACCACACATCCATCCCTGTAAACTACATTCACACTCTAACCCACATAGTCTAAATATTTGACCACCTCTGTGGCATCCAAGTCAGCCTTATCAACAACATTAGCATGAGTATCAAAATTTGTAGCTTGGACATAAATTTCACCACCATAAACACCAGTGTCAGAATTCAAATTCAAATCGCTCAAGTTTGCATCACCTCCAATGGTTGTCATCCCTCAAACATTAGATTAAATAAGGATAAAACAAGTAGAAAAAAAATGTATGATATTAAGTGTATGAGCTTTTGTTGTTGTCTCTATAGGAAAGAAGCCCCACCATTTCACCAAAGGGTCTCCTCTTAACACCAAGGTCAAACAGTCTCAATTTTTGATGCGATAGGGAAAGACCCCATGAGGTTTGAACTTGGTTGTTGGAAACTTGTGTTGTCAATGTTGACATCAATAGCAAAAGTTTCCAACAATATGTACATGGGTACCTAACATGACCTTATAGCTAGGACTTATCTTTGTAGCTTTGCATAATAATGCTCCCTAAGTTGTAGTTAAGGGGGGTGTTGGTGTAAATAGTTATTTTACCTATATCTAGGTCCTATTTACATGTTAATTCCACTTAGGTCCTAGGAGGGAATCTTTCTAGATAGTGTTATATGTCACTAGATCTTATGTTATCTTTTGGCATTTAATTCTTGTGTCCTAATTCATTTAATATTTATTGAGCTAGTTATATCTTTATACAAGATTAAGACACATGTCAACATATTTTCTAATTATATCTCACACTTTTCCTTTATAATGAAGGAAAAATTTGTACATCCTCGAAAATTTGAATTTAGTTGAGTCAATCTAATATATCACTGCAATATTGAGTATTGTTTATTGGCTATAAGTTGTATCCACTATTGAAAATTTATGTTCTTACTTTTCCCTCTTCAAGAAGGTTGTTGTTGGTTTTTTTAGGTGATCTTGGAGGCTTGAGTCCTTGAGTGACTATTAATCCTAAAATAGATTTTATTTTAATTTATCATGAGGTATTTGATGCTATTGTGGTTTACAATCATAATGAGGATTTTTTGTATCGTGATGCACACTTGAAACAAATATATAGGAAATAATTTTCTTCCATTAACTAGTAACTTTCCCAAGAGATGACCACTTTATCTAGTTTTTATTCTCCTACACCATTTATTTAAGCTCCTCACAAGTTATTGATTGATAGGTCCTTTGATTTAGATATTTTGCAAGATATTAAAGCTAAAATTATCTTTTCAAGGTCTTTCTATTTTGTATCTTTTGCTTATCACCTAATATTGCTCCTCTATTATCATCCCTCTCACTTTACATGTTTCTCATGATATCCCTACTAGTGTGGTACCTATTTCTCATTTCCTTTTTCTCTTTCCATGACTAGTTTTCACCCTAATTTTATTCCATAGTAATCCTTGAATTTACCCAACTAGTGTCATTCATATATCCAATAGAATTAATGTTCCACTTACTTCTCACTTTTACTAGTTACCAGTGACACCTCTTCCTATTATCTCAATACCATCATATATATTATAGTACCATAATTTTCCATCTTGGACATCTATCTTTCTTTGTAATTGCTACACATATAATTATAGTTCATTTTACTCCAACCATTTTTTTCATGTTCCCACTATCACTATGACTATTGTCACCAATTATGCATTATTATAAAATACTTATGGATTAAAGTGTAAGGTTGATGACATACATACTAAATATTATACAAATGATCATATTATCCAAACACACTCCTCTTGAATTGTAGATGGTATTTATGCATTTTAACATTTGATTTATGGCACCCAATATTGAGATGTATAGTGGAAATGGTATCCCAAATACAAATTTATAAAATTTCCAAGTTGAATGCTTAGATTATATGTATGAAGATATTGTGAACCCCAATCCTAGACCTACACAAACATAAAAAACAAATACCATATTAGATCCATATGCAAGTTAGAATTAAGATTCCCCATGAAATCCATCTACGATGCTCAAAATAGGAAAGAAATAAAGAACAAAACAAGAAAAGAAATTAAATCCTATTTAAGCATGCAAACTCTCAATCCCATGGGGGGATTCATGCCAATTTAATGTGGAAATTAGCCCTTTCCCAACTCCTTTGCAAGCTTGATGAAGATTGATCCACTTGATGATGATGAACAATATGCTTCTTTGATAAAATCTGTAATAACCTAGCTATGATGGAAAATGCTATGGAAATGGATGAATTTGCTCCAAATATGAAGATAGTAACTTTGCTCTAAGTTGTGGATCAAAATTGAGAAGAAAATCCTTCTATAAATAGAAGAACAAGATGGAAGAATGGGCAAAATGGATGAATGTGGGATCATTCAACATCCAATGCCCAAATGCCACTTGTCAAGATGTGAATGGATGAAGGATGAGAACATTTTGATGAATGTGCAAAATAAATGATATTAGGTGGAATTTGAAATTTGTGAAATGAAATGTTGGTGGGAGAAAAGAATGAATTAAATGCCACTTGGCTCAATGCACAAGGACATGTAAGAGAAATGAATTCCTTGTTGGAAGGACAAACCCATTTGGAGGGATTTTCAAACTTGGAAGAATATTCCCTTTTGATGCCATTTTGAAAGTAATTAGGGATTTTATTAAATCAAAGAAATGATTTATTGGTGCAAGTTGAAAAATCTAGAGGATTTAGGTGATTAGGATTAAATTAACCAGGATTTGATTAATTTAATGGGAGATTAGTTGATGTGACTATTTGATTTAGATTTTTGGATTGATCTAAATCAAAGTTGAGAAGAATATGAATTAGATTTAATTAAATAAAGGTTTTGATTTATTTAATTAAAGAGGGGATGATGTTAGCTTAAATTAAACAAGGTTTAATTTATTTAATTTAATAGGATGACTTTAGAGATTTAATTAAATGAATTATTTAATTAAATAGAGACTAGAGGGCTAATTGAATAACATTGATTTATTTAATTAACAAGAAGTGATGAATTAATTAGATAAATTTGATTTATTCAATTAAGGGATGAAAGGTGATGAGTAGTTAAGAAGATGATTCAGGATGAAACAATGTTAGTAATCAGGATCAAGTGTGACAGTATATTTTACATGTCTACATTTTCCCCCTCTTTGAAGCAAAGTACTTGCAGCGTTGGTTCAAAGAATCAACTGTCTCGATCAAAATTAAAAAAAAATCAATTTTCAAAATTGCCCCATTGTTGCCTCGATGAGAAGAAATATGCTGATATACTGCCCCCTCGAGTGATCAAACAAAAATTTCAATTTTTAGGTGATCTAGTGAAAAAAGAGGACAAGGTACCCGATAGGTCCAGAAAGGCTCTAGGATGGGAAAACATGCAAAAGTGATGCAAAACAGCCCTTGGTTGGGAAAAAATGGGATTGAGAGTGCAAAAACCTAGCTAGATGGTTAAACAAGGTAAAAAACCCCTAATTTCCAAGCTTAAATAGGCCTCGAGGGGCCACTTCTAGTTCATTTGCACACATAGCCTTTTAAGATTTCTGCAATTTGAGCTCCCTTGCGAGAGATGGTGCAACGACCACTTCCACGACACATCTTAGAGCGAGTACGAGTATACTAGAGGCTTCCTAGCGCTGGACCACCAGTGAGTCAACTTGTCTTGACTTTCATTTCATTTTTCATGCACATTTATTAGCTTAGAAAGTCATCTTTTGGTCAAGCAGTCCCGTATAGCATCACTACAAACTTTATTTCGACGTCATGTGGCCTCAAACTGCGTCACCACCCCAAATTATGACGCGACATCATAGTTTGGAGTTAGGGTTCAAACTCAAAACTAGACCACATATGAATATAGCACCACGATGAGCCACTTTATAAATTAGGGTTTAGGGTCAAACTAGGGCACACTTAAACTGCACTGAGACAACAAAGTTTGGGGGTTTGGAGCTTCCAGCGGTGTAGTTTGGAACTTTCAAACTATGTCGCAGTTGCAAATTGTGACACAGTTGCTATTTCCATTGCAAAAACTCTAAATTGGATCTCAATTGTTTTATGAAACTTGACGTTGTGACTCTCCTGATGCAGGAGGAGGCAAAGATTCTTCATTCACATGAGCACAAATCCTCCATACTTGGTAGATTTGTTGGTATGAATGAGCGACTCCAGGAGCACTTGGGGGTGATTGGACTCTGGTACATTGTATATGCACCACTGGTGATGACACATTTGGGGATGATGAAAACGCTCGTAGAGCGATGGCATAGTGAGATGTCATCATTCCACCTTCAAACGAGAAAGGCCATAATGACATTGGAGTACATGTGGCGCATTCTTTGATTGCCTATCCACAAAGAGCGAGTGATCTATGATGTGGATGCTGGGAGAGACGCATGTTATGACATGATGGGCCTTGATGAGATTGTATTTTCAGAGGGCCATATTGAGTTAGATCACTACAAGCTCACTGTGTTACCCTTTCGCTTAGTCATTGCAGCTATCATTTTAGGGCTTATTGCACTTGATTGGCAGGGCCAATATTTTAGTCCAAGATGAGGGCTCGCTTGGGAGCAGATGGTTCGATGAAGGGTATGCTTTGCGTGGGGACTAGTATTGTTGGCATCTCTATATCGAGATTTACATGAGCTCACATACAACGATGGTAGAGCCATTGGGGCCAGAGTCACACTTCTCCATATTTGGGCCTGGGAGCACATCGCTGTGCTCTGCCCATGAGTCACAGTGGTTGATATGGAGCCAGAAGACCCATTCGTCTAGAGATATAGGGGAGGACTCTCTTTTACATTCATAGGGCATAATGACATCCCTCATTGGAGGAGGGTCATTGATGACATGAGAGCTTTCAAATGGCAGTCGTGTCTTGGATTGCTTGCATGGTACAATGACGCCCAATAGTTGTTTTTTTGTACACATGAAATTTTTATGTAGGGCCAAGAGCACACCATGATCAAGAGGTATCTACCTAACCAAGTTTAGAGATAGTTTGGTGAGCCACAAGATAGACCCGATGAGTATGTTGCGATATTTATGCGTACTACAAGGGAGACCTCATGGGGCCATGACATTCTAGCCCAAGAGGCCATTGATTCCTTCAAACAACTGGTGGCTAGGCTATGGCCATATGATCAGGGTCAAGCCCATGTGGGGACCACATAGGCATATATAGATTGGTTTAGACCACCTCTCAGGTTGACAGTGCCAGCGACACCATTGGCACAGTAGAGAGCCAGGGGCAGAGGGACAGGATGGTAAGGGCTAGGGAGGCCGAGGAGATGAAGACGGGGATCAACACGAGGGCCGAGGAGGAGGTGGGCCACCTCAAAAATTAGATCTGGGTAGGGGACAACAAGATCAACTGAGGCAAGATCAGGACCAGAGCAGGCAGGATCAGGATAGACAGGTGGATCAACTGCCTTAGAGAGATTAGGGACCTCCACCACCGCCACCGCCACCACCACCTCCACCCGATTAGAAGGATTCTTTTATACAATAGTTACAGGAACAGGTCCAGGGGCTACAGGGGTAGGTTATTGCTTTGACAACAAAGAGAGACCAGCTCAGGATAGAGCAGGACCAGGTTGTCTAGTAGAAATAGGCCATAGAGCTTAGAGCAACATAGGAGATGGGCCACAGACAGCAGCTCGAGAGCATGTCTGCATCCTCCTCCCAAAGTTCAGTTTCATTATGAGCATATAGAGAGGCAGTCTGAGAGGCCGATTATTATAGAGTTCATTATCATCAGGACGTGCCCCGAGTGTCTCGGGTCCCAAATTTTTCATAGCAAACAAGGTACTGACCTCTAGAGGATCATGGAGAGAGACAAGCCAGTGAGGGCGAGGGAAGCCAACAAGGCTAGCTCACTTTTGATCAGAGACATGATTCCTTTTGTGTTTCACGGGCTCATTTTTTGATAGCCCCATGGGTGATTTGTACTTTATATTGATTGTTACACACTTGATCTGATTTGTACCATGACAGTATATTATTTTGATGATATTTATGAGATGAGATGATTTGATCTGATGCATGATATGTCTTATTCTATTTATGCATTATGTGATGTTCTTACTTTCTCTATGCGGTGCAATGGTTCTATCTTTTGTGATGATGATGTGATTCTATATGATGCTAAGTGATGATGATGCTATGCGATGACATTATGATGTGATGATGTAGTGATTTATGGATGCATTTCTCTTTCAGTATCTTTTCTATGTGCTTTTGATGATGATATATGCAAATGTGATTGTTTAAACTAATAGATCTATATTATGATGCTTTAATGGATGATGATGATAACATGTATGAGATGTAACTTTTTTTTAATTTTTTATCTTTCTTATGTATGATATGGTGGTGCATTTATGATGATGCACATGACATGATGCGATGATGCATTTTATAATGATGTCTATGAAATGATGTATTTAATGATGATGTAATGATGTCTATGTTATGATATGATGCCTATGTCATGATAATGCAAATGGATGATATGTATGCATTGTTATATGGTTATGTAATGGATGTAAATGAGTTATATTATGATGTATATGTGATGATGCAATAGATGCTTTGGCAATGATGCGAGTTAATGATGCTTATGTGATGGTTCCTTTTATGCTTGTGTAATGAATGCATATGTACATTTATGAGATGTTCAAAATAACCAATATATATTATGTAATGTATGAGAGATAATTAATGCTTTCTATATCATATGATATGCATTATGTTGATGGTTTATGGATACAAGATGTATGCAATGGCAATGGTGACTTGTGATTAACTGTCATGGTATCATGTTAGTGTAGAAAGAAGATAAAAGAAAGAAAGAGACTCCAACAAGTCAAAAGATGATGATGATGATGATGATCTTCTTACCAAGGAGTTGGGACTTTTAAAAGAGCCATTTACCTTATGTTTGATAACACACGTAGGCATGATGCATCAAGGTATAAAGAAATGGGATGGTGTGGTACCTAGTGTGATGGACTTTGACTTGACAATCAAATAGGAGTACTCCTATTCACACCTAACATACATAACCTTATTTAGAATCCAGTTTAGATATTCCAAACATCTTAGACCAAAACATAGAAAAGAAAGCCTTCCCATGTGGTCAACAAGATACCTGAAACATCCACCCTACACCCAAAAAAAGCACACATGACCAAGGTTATATTATAGGAATATCCAACAATCACAACATATAAAAAGATAATGATCATTGCCCCATTTATTTCTCTCTAAGTCCCTTCATTTGGGACATCATCAAGAGGTCTTTGAAATGAGCACAAAAAGATAAGTCAAAAGACAGATATAGCAAACAAACAAGCTAATGTTCTTCAATACCTCTAGCCTAGACTAAACTACGGTGATGCCTGATGTTGATGTCCATTGTAGGAAGGATGAATCCTAGGACATGATGCTATTAGATGATTGATTTGGGACTGATTGGATGATAGGCTATTGACACAAAGAGTTGACCAACTTGTTTACTTACTGACCTAGACTTGAGATTTTTATGCTTGAGTTTTCACTTTTAATAGGTGCTAGACTTGTTTCCGACTATTTCACCAAAGGTTGAGAATGATGATTGATTTATTATGAGTGATGTTTATTGCAGGTGAAAGCAAGATGAGACAGATGGATTTTTTTAAATATTTGGATGTTTTTGGAGTTTTTTGAAATGTTTTGAGGTTGTTTTTGGTATTTTTGAGATTTTTCAAATGTTTTGATTTTCAAATTTTCCAATTTTTAAGTGTTTTATGAAATTTTGACCAAGAGACTAACCTAAAGACAGATCCTAGGGGCCTCAGAAGCTTATCAAAAAATTAGCCTTTCCTACATTATACACGTAGAGACCACTTAGTTCGACTGACATAAACTTGATTATTGATGAGATATGAACAAATGGATTTCTAGTTTATTATGACAAACTCCTAAAGGACTAACCTAAGTGTCTCGAGGGAAGATCAAAGATCAACCTTCCCTAAGTTCAAAGCTTAGAGACCGCAGTTTGACAAGACGACTCTATTTTTGACTTTTTGACCAACATTTTGACCTATTTTTGGATTTTGATATGTTTTTTGGATTTTCTTGGCTTTTTGAATGTTTTTTGATTTTTTTGATTTTTTGATGTTTTTCAATTTTTCTAATTTAGGGAAGACTTCAAGAATATACACAAATCCGATCTAAAGAGAGCATGCCCCCAATGTGATCTAATAGACTACTCAGATAAAGATAGGACAAACTGACCTTGAGGATGGGCTGAGTAGTACTAGGAGGGATCATGACACGAACATAAGACCAAGCTATGATGTGGATGCAGATGAATTATGGATGGAGATAGATGGATGATGGAAGTGTGATGGATAAATGATGTAGAACCAACTATGGAGATCTTGGTGGATGGAAAGTGCTTATTTACGCAAGGCTCTTGTTTTCCAAGTTTTCACCAAGGTACTTTCCCAAAGCGCCACCGAAGTGGTTTTCACTAGAGGATGCTTTTTTCTCTTTACTATTTTTAATCCTTTTTTTATTTTTTTTGCTTTTTTATATTTTTTGATTTTTTTGTTGTCACCCAGACGTCTGTTTTCCATGTTTTCATCAGGGTGACCATTTTTTAAGGAAATTTTCTATTTTTTTTGTATTTTTGGCTTTATACCTTGAAAGATTTAGGCATAAAACTTTTTGAGGTGGGTGTTGTTCATGGGTTCCTATAGAGGCTCACATTCTGGTGTTGATAACTGATATGCCCCTGACTTGTAACTTGCTTTGATGACAAATGGTTCCAACCAATTGGGTTCAAACTTTCCCTTGCCATTTGGATTTGGAATGTTCTTCTAATTTTCTTTGAGCACAAGTTCTCCTACCTAGAATGTCTGACTCTTGATCTTCTTGTTATAACTCTACTTGAGTCAGTTTTGGTAAACTTGCAAATGGTTTAAGACATCCATGCACCACTCATCCAATAGTTCTAGCTCATTCAGTCTTGAAACCCAGTATTCCTCATCGATGATGAGGTTCTACAGTGATATTCTCAGTGATGAGAGCTCGACCTCAATGGGGAGTATGGTTTATGATCTGTAGACTAGGGAGAATGGGGTGGCACCTGTGGGTGTGTGAATGCTTATTCGATAGGCCTAGAGGGTAGGATTTAATTGCAAGTGCCAGTCATGACCAACTTCATTGATCATTTTCTCGAGGATTTTTAAAATGGTCTTGTTTGTAGCCTCAACTTGGCTATTTCCTTGGGGATAATATGGGGTGGAAAAGTGATGTTGGATTTTGAATTTGTAGCATAGGTCACAAACATCTTGATTTTTGAATGGTGTCCCATTGTCTAAGATAATGGCTTGTGGGACATCGTAGTGGCATATTAGGTAGTTTAGGATGACCTTGGATATTTGCTTTCTAGTAATGTAAGTCAGTGGTATGGCTTCCACCCACTTTGTGAAGTACTTAGTGGCGGTAATGATAAACTTGTGGCTACTGGATGAGGTGGGGGTGATTTTTCCAACGAGATTGAGTGCCCACTACAAAAAAGGCTAGGGTGTGATAATAAGGTGTAGCTCTTGAGTTGGTGCATGGATGAGGTCCCCATGCTACTGATATTGTAGACACCTTCTGACATAGACATGCACTTCTCTTTCCATAGTAGGCTAATAATACCCCGTCCTCATCAATTTCTTGGCCAAGGTCATACCACTCGTGTGTGAACCACATATGCCGTCATGTACCTCAGTTAAGGCAGTCAATGCCTCCTCAGCCTTTAAGCAATGTAACAAGGTTCCCTCAATGATTCTATGGTAAAGGGTATCTCCTAGGATGAAAAAACGAGATGCTTTCTTGACAAGGCTTTCTTAAGGTTCAAGGTTATGTCGGCTGGGAGGAATCCTATTCTCAGATAAGTGTATATATCATGGTACCAAGGATCACCAGGACCAATGATTTCGCACACAAATTTAGACTCTGGTACCTCGAATGCGAGCACGAGAAGTTTCTCTATGAGGAATTCTTGTTTCAGGACATTGCGAGGGACATCTAGGAGTGATTCAATTGTAGCTATTGCATCCACTGCTCTATTATTTGCTCTTGGTAGCTACTCAAAGGTGATATTGATGAAGAACTCCTTAAGACTTTCCACTAGTTTCTTATAGGGAGTCAACTTGTCATCCTTTGTTTGATACTCACCATTGACTTGGTTGATAATGAGTTGTGAGTCTCCATATACCTTGAGTGCCATTATCTTCCATTGCACTGCTATTCTTAGCCCTATGACAAGAGCTTCATATTTCGCTATATTATTTGTGCACAGGGATGACAACTTGTATGATTTTGGAATGTATTATGCTTGTGGGGTGATAAAGAAGATCCCTTCCCCCAATCCATGCTGAGTGTAGGATCCATCAAAGTACATTTTCTAGTGATCCGCTACACTTAGGTTGAAGATTGATTCGTCGGGAAACTCTGAGACAAGGGGATTTTGTGAGTAGATTGGTGCCTCTACCATTTGGTCTACAATTTCTTGTCCTTTGATGGCATTACGTTCCACATATTTAATGTCATGTTCTGTGAGGATCATAACCCACTTTGTTGTCCGCCCTGTAAGTGTTTCTTTGGAGAGTAGGTATTTGAGCGGATCTATCTTTGCGATAAGCTTTATCTAATGGGCTAGCATGTAATGTCTAAAATTTTGTGCTACAAATACAACCGTTAGAAAGGCTTTCTCAATAGGTGTATAGTTCAGTTCATGGCCCACCATAGTTCTGCTGATATAATAGATAGAGCTCTCTCTTTTCCATTTTCATTGTGTTGTGCTAGGAGAGCGTCGAGAGCTCCTGTTGTTGCTGATATGTATAAGATCAAGGGTTTTCCTAGAATCGGTGGCATGGAAACTGGTGGCGTGAGTAAGTACTCCTTTATCTTGTTGAAGGATTGATCACACTTTTCATCCCATTTGTGTACCACCCCCTTGTGGAGTAGATGAGAGTATTGGATGGACTTTTCTGCTAGTTGTGCTATGAATCTGCGGATTGACTGGAGCCTTCCTTGTAGACCTCTTAGTTGTTTCAATGTCTTAGGTGCCTCCATCTCAAGGATTTCCTTTACTTTAGCAGGATCTATTTTAATCCCTATCATGGACACGATGTATCCCAACAACTTCCTTGATTATACGCCGAAGACACACTTGTTTGGATTAAGGTGGACCTTGTATTCCTCAAGTCTGTCAAAGATGGCACTCAATGCTACTATGTGATCTCATCTTTTCTTAGATTTAGCCAATATATCATCCACGTAATCTTCCACAATTTTATGGATCATGTCATGAAATATTAGTTTCATGGCCCTCTGATAAGTCGCTCCTATGTTCTTCAACTCGAACGACATCATATTCCAGCAATATGTCCCACATGGACAAGTAAAAGCCATTTTGTGCTGGTCTTCTTTCGCTATCATGATTTGGTTATACCTTGAGAATCCATCCATTAGCGATAACATCTCATGTCTCGCTGTCATGTCCATGATCATGTCAATGTTTGGTAGTGGAAATTCATCCTTGGGACATGCCTTTTTGAGGTCTCTAAAATCTGTATAGATACAAATGCCTCCAGTAGGCTTTGAAATCAAGGTTGGAGACCCATTCCGGATAATCGATCGGCCGTATGAATCCTGCATCTAGGAGCTTTTGCAATTCCATTTTGACTAATAATGCTATCTGGGGATGCATTTTTCTGAGCTTTTGTCTGATGGGATTTGCTTCAAGATATACAGATAGGTGATTAACCACAACCTCTGGATCAAGTCCAACCATTTCGACATATGTCCATGCAAAGTTTACTTTCCTTTCCCTTAGGAAGGTAGCCAAGAGTTCTTGTTCTTCTATGAGAAGTGACTCTGCATAGAATGTTATGTGTGGTTGTTCCTCTATTCCCAAGTTGTCTAGATTACATGTTTCTGCCATAACTACCAACTTCTCCTAATGTATTACACTGAAAGGAAGATTGAATCCTTCATCCTCCAACACCTCAAAGAGGTTTTCACCATTGGATACGTCCTTTATTTTTACTATTTTTGGGTCAGAGAGTGCCATACTGTGGTTTTCACTCAAGGACCTAGAGATTATTCTCAAATTTTCACTTTTGAGACTAAAGGATTCAATCATTTCCCCATAATAAGCATGTGTCCAATATGATGTCGAATCTAGCCTTGTGATCTCCACATGGTATAGTGTCCCATAATCCCATGAATTCTAAGAGCGCCCCATCATTTTTGAATGTGTCTAGAACCGGTGGTCCTCGTTGGTCTTAATTGATTAGCTGGAGATAGACTAGGTTTATTTCATGGGTTTGGCTGGTTGACTCAAAAGACAATGTACTAATCATGAGATGGGTAGTATCCTCAAAAAGCATAGGTAATTCGGTTATGGGATCTTTGTCATCACTACTAATATAGATGTCAGTTATGTCAAAGGTAAAATTGTCTATGATGCGACCTATGGATACAAGTAACCGAAGGGCCGCATCTGATTGCTGAGGACTTTTGACCTTCTTAATCGAGGCACCTCTGCCAAGTATGGTCACACTTGGAGGGGTACATCCAAGACCAATATTTCTCATATGCCTTTTCTGGATGATAAGTATTAGAATACCATTGTAATTTTTTCCAAGTTTCTTGTTTCTGTCATAACCCATACCAAGCATCATTTGGAGTCCTTTATTTCTCTCATCCACAGGAAGATCAGGTGCAGGCCTTTCATCTTGGTATAGCAAGTTTGATATGTCTCTTTAATCTACCATTTCATGACTTAGATTTCCCCAATGCCTAAATATAGATGGGTCTACTCTAAATGTTTGGGATGATGTTTCAGCTTGTTGGGGTTGCCCATGCAATCTAGGAGATTGAGGTAACTCTCCTATCATGAAAGCACTTTTCTTCATTTTATAATCTCCACACCCATTGTCCTAGATAATGACCTTGATTTCAGATATTTTAGGGATGGCAGGTGTCTTTGTCTCATATGTTGAAGCTAATGTAGTTGGGTCTACATATGGGGTGGTAGGGCCTTCATCATTTTTTGGCACTTGTGGGATTTTATAGTATTTTGTTTCTAGGCTTTTGTAGTAGGCAAAGGGCTCAGAATCACCATGAATCATGACCTCTTGATTTTGATATTGGAATTTGATGCATTGATGGAAGGTTGGTGCAACTACTTGCATGTCATGGATCCATGGACGTCCCAGGAGAATGTTATAGGGTAAATCAAGGTCAAGAACCTAGCATGTGGTTTCCATAATGGCTGGCCCCACTTGAATGGAGAGTTGGATAGTGCCCCGAGACACTCTTTCTTGATCATCATAAGCTCTGATCATGATGCCTTTTCATTTTTCAATGGAGTCCTCTGAGAATCCCAGATTCTTTATTAGTTCAAGGGAATAAATGTTGAGACCCACACCCCCATCCACCAAGACCCTTTTAACTTTGTTTTTATGAACCAGGACTTCAAGGTGGAGAGTGCAATTGTGAGATGGTTGTGCAGGAAAGTCCTGATCAGAGAATGTGAGGAGGCTTGGGGTAGTGATATTTCCAACCATAGCTTGGAACTAGTTAGCATCTAGATCCACGGAGATGGTGGATGAAGCCAATGCTTGCTCAAGGATTTTTCTATATGTAGGGGATAACCTTAGCAACTCCATGATGGAGATCTAAGCGGGTGTTCTTGTCAGCTAGTCTAGGACATTGTAGCCATGGGGAACATATCTCATATTTGAGGTGGATTCCCTAGGACATTGTGATGATCCAACAATGATGACCTTGCCACTACATGTGGTAACTCCACAACCAGCATTGGCTCCCTTAATGTTAATGACATGGACATATTCCTTAAGTGTTGCAACAACATGTTCATACACATGGTTCATATTCTTGTATTTTCCTTTTCCCTTATTGTTGTTCCCCTTGTTATGGTTAGGCATCAAATTTTTGTACATCTTTAGGTCTTGATTTCTTGTGAGTTGTTCCACATTTATGATTTTATCATCATTGAGGTCCTAGATTAGATTTTTCAACCTCATGCAACTGGTTGTTGTGTGCCCCTTGATTTTGTGAAAATCACAAAGGTGGTTTTCATTATACAATCATGGTTTCACTTGGGGTTCTTGATAGTTTTCATAGGTGGGAATCTTGATGATATTCTCATTCACCAACTTCTTCATGACAAACTCGATTGACTCCCCAAGGGTTGTGTACTTCCACTTGGGAGGATATTTGTTTCACGGAGGTGGTCCTCCTTGATTATTCAAATTGTTGATTTGATTGTTGGGTGGTTATTGCGATACCACATTAGCCTAGGTTTTGTTTCGATTGTTGTTTTGGGGTTGCCGATACGTTTTCCTGTTTTGTTTCAGTGCACTGATTACAACCTTGGCATCCACCACACCATCATTTGTGACATTTTTGTTTCTTGTCGATGTATGAGGCTTTTCATTATAGCTGGTGTATGGGTGATTGTCTTGATGTTCAAGATATTTGAGTGTCCCTCCTTGTGCAATGAGGGCTCGTTCAATGCTAAGTGCCTTGGAGATCAATTGGTTGTACATGGTGATACCTTGCACCTTGAAATGGAAGGCCAAGGTTTTCTCAATATTGGAAATGATGGTACAAACTTGTTGTTCCTCTAGCATGATCCATTTTCTTCTATTGGCCTTGGATCACCATCATTGTAGGAAGGAAGCAAATGATTTGCTCTTACCTTGTTTAAGAGCAGATAGTTCCTCTAAGATGACATTCATACCAATGTTGAAGGCATAATTTTTTATGAATGCATCTACTATCTCTGGGAACTTTTTGATGCCAAGAGGAAGGTGAGAGAACCAATCCATGGCTTGGCTAGCCAAACTTCTAGGAAATAGCTGCATTAGATATGTATCATCATATGCGACCTCCATGCAATGCACATGAAATTCCTTGATGTGATCTTTAGGGTTTTCTGTCCCACGGTATTTGTCAAATTTAGGGATTTCAAACCCCTTTGGGAATGGTACCATTCAAAGGATTCTATCAAAAGGATAAGGACACAAGTTGCTGGGTGTTTTTGTGGTTTTCCCTGATTGAAGATCGAGCCCTTGTTGCGAGAGCAACTTGATTTGTATTGTTACAATGTTTTGTGGATTAGGGGGTGGAGTGAATGTGTTATGGATTGACAGATTTGTTCGAGTGATGGGTGGGGTTTTGGGTGTGTTGGTGGGAGTTTGTTGCAAGCTTTACTATGTGATCAAGGTTTGTTGGTATGCCTGCATTTGTTGTTGTGCCAACAACACTTGTTGTTGGTCTTGCTTCTATTGTGCCAACAATGATTATTGTTGGTCGTGCTATTGTTGTGCCAACAACGCTTGTTGTTGGTCCTATTTTTGTTGTGCCAACAAGGCTTGTTGTTGGTCATGCTGTTGTTGAGCCAACAACGCTTGTTGTTGGGCTAGTAATGTTGCCTCTTTTTGTGCTTGGTACTACTATAGGGCTTGCTGATATGCTTGATGCTGAGCTACCTACAATTGTGCCTAGTATTGAGCTTGTTCTTGCAATTGCTGAGATTGGTATTGGGCTTGTGCTTGAGATTGAGCTTGCACTTGTTGAGTAGCTTGTGCAACTTGTGTAGCTTGAGTAGCTTGAGCAACTTGGGTGGCTTGTTGTTGTTGTAATGAGGCTTGAGCTTGAGCAGCCTGTTGTGCTTGTTGTGCTTGTTGTGCTTGCAGAGTGGTTTGGGCTTCTTGATCAACTTGAATGACTTGTTGAGTAGCTAGCTGTGTAGCTTGCTAATTTTGAATTTACTGAAGTGCTTTTTGATAGGTAGCTTGTTGAGCTACTTGCAACACAAGGATATATTGGTTTTTTGTGTTCAATTTTGGTCGTGGAGGTGGTGGCAGATTCATAATGGTGTTTGTTGTTGTGAGGAGGGGCACCGTTGTATTGATGATTGGGATTTGTGTAGTGGATGGTGTGATCGATATGCTTGTTCCTTGAGAGACCATTTTTTGAGGTATTTGGGGGATAGTAGATGATGTGTTGGTTGCTTGTGTTATTGGGATGGTTGCCATCTGTTGTTGTGATATCAATGGAAAGTTCGAGGATTCAGTATGATGTTTTGATTGATGATTGGGGGGTTGTTTTGAATGAGTTGCAGTAATAGAGGTAACCCCAAATGGAGAGGTGATGTGGATGTTAAAGAAAATGGTGGAAGTGGTGAAAAAGTGAGTAGCATACTCCCTTGGGGAAATCATGAAGATGAAGGGTCAAAGATGCCCCCTGGTCCAAACAACACACTTTATCCTTGCGAGGTCATAGGGAGAGAGGTTTGAGGTGTTGCATGAAATGATGATGATGGGTCATTGGGATCTTGAAAGGTGAGGGGGACATATGGGTGCTGGCAAGAAGTTGAGTCCACTTTTTGGCCAAAAAGTGGAAGTGTTTTCCCTGATTTTCAATATTTGACACATTTGACCTTAAAATTTGAAGCACTTAGAGATGGAATCTTCAAAAAAGTCACTAATCATAAAATGTAGTACTCAAAGTCTAGTTTCCAAATATATAATTTATTTCAATGTAGATTGTACAAATTGAGTTTCAATAGGCGTTTCTAAAAACCACTGTTTAAAAGTCACTTTTTTTTACCATACCATGCACGTGTACAACATCCATATTTTGACTTAAATTATCATATTTTTCTAAATCCTTTTGGAAAAAGATTTGTGACTCACTGAAGCTTGTGTTGTGATCTAGTTTCTCAGGAAAAATTTTGACTTAGGTCACTCGAAGTTGATGTTTCTTTGTTGGTCTCCATGTTCTTCTTGTGTTGTGATCTAGTTTGCACCATAAATTAGGGATCAATTTTCAAGAATGTAAGAGATAAACCTCTAGCTCTTTAGATTGATCTAACTTTAGGTACAAAAGAGAAAATCTAGGATGATTAAGGATCAAAAGGTGATAGTGAAGTATGTGAAAGATGGATGATTGGTGAATGATTGAAACTCTTGAGAAATCTTGAAGGAGATGTTAAAATTTAGGACTTGGATTTGATGTTTGATTTTGATTTGGGGTTGGATTGGATTTGATTTGATTTGGATTTGGATAGTGAACTCATAAACTCTAAGAGGTTGGATGTTGTCCTAGAGTAATTTTGTCGACAAGATGCTAATTTGACTAAGTGTGCAAAGAAGGATTCATCTATACACACCTAGCCAAACAAGATGATTTTAATTGATTTGATTTTTTTATTTTCGATAATGAACTCCTAGACCCCAAGATGTTGGATGTTATCAAGGGATAGACTTGTTCACAAATATTGATAATTTGACTAAATATGTGGAGAAGGATGCATCTACACACATCTAATCAAACAAGTTGATTTGGATTTGCTTCAAATGATTTTCCCAAAGTTTAACATGGAGGATTTTTTCAAGATTTTCAATTTGTTAGTGAGATGATTTTTGGTTTGATATTTCGAGGGATGGATGAAAGTGATTGTTTTGATCCTAAATGAACCTAAAAAGACTTTTGTTTACAAGACCTCAGTGTTGAAGAAAATGCAATACTTCCTATGTGAGATATTTAAACCTCTGAAAGAGACTTGGATTTTGACAATAGTAAAATGAGTACAAGTTTGGATTATTTCTTGATGCACATTTGTAAAAGTTAAATGTCAATCTTTCCCTGAATTCGTAAAGCATAGAAAACCTTTTCTTTCAAGCCTTTTGACTAAGCCCTTTGATCTTGGGTTTTTGGATTTTGATCTTTCGAGAAATCATTTTGAGTAACACATGTGTGGGGTCCAATTATTTCTTAGCTTTTCTTAGTGAATTATTTTTACCACAAATAATTCTTTGATTAGGTTTCAAACTAGATGTCTAATGTTTAAATTTCTTCTCATCCCACAAATTCCATTATGTGGAAATCAAGGAAATTAAGGAAAAAGTTCCCTATTGTTGACTTTAGTGAGAAAATGGAGATATAAATTCAAATGGTTAGAAACATCTAAGGATAGAATGCCTAGGGCAAGCAATAACATTCAAAAAATTTCAAAGGTATTTTCTCCTCTAAAGGGTTTGAAATATGATGTTCATGTTGAATGTTTGTTTTCCCAATGTTTACAATCAAGCAAAGTGATTTTTATTCCAATAATATGCACAACCCTATGTCTATGAAAGACAATATTTGTTGAGTTCCCACTTGGATAAATCTAGCTACGCCTACTCTTAGCGAATGATTAGATGCTTGACCACATAGGCTCCCCCTTATAGTTCACTCGCTTCTCGGGTCAACCAAGCATTAGTACCCATGAAACTCCCACGACATACTTATCATCTCTACTAAGAGCCATAAAAATGTGGGACGGCTTTAGAACGATTGTTCTTGCACCAATAAATAGATTAAGGATTTTGGCCTTTCTAAACAAGAGGTTTTAATAGGGGCATTTTGTTTGTGGGGCATCATCCATGCGGCAAGAGACCATTGCTGCCCTTTTTGTCAAAACAATCCTTGTGATACTTACCTTTCCTCAAGTACCCACACTTATATACCAGTTGGAAGTCGCTTGGATTTAGTGTGATCTTGGTTGGGTCATCCTCTTGGGTGATTAGTTTTTCCCACAAGGTAGGCCCTCTAAGATAAACAAATGTGAGGAAACATATCCATAGTTCGATCAATCTTCGTTGAGAAACAAAGAGAGAACACACATAATATGTTCCACTCAAACTCGCAAGATTTGTTCAATTTTAGAATCCAAATTGAAGTGTGAAGATAATCACTTACACAACTTAATATCACAAAAATCCTTTTGATTCTCAAGATCACCGCGAGGTGCGAGAGAAGCACATACATCTTTTAGATGATGTTGCTTTGGGTAAGCGATTACAAAACATAAAAGCACTTGTCCATTTTAAATCCTTCAAAGCAAGAATTTGATTTTTTTAAAGCACCAAAGGAAGTATGAGATTTGATTGTTCAATTGTTAACCTTAAAAAAAATCTAGTAAGTTTTCCTAAAGTTCTTTTTAAACCTTTTGTCTTGTTCTCTTTAGAGCCAAAATGAAATTACTGAGTCCTAAAAATCTTGAAGAAACAAAATCCTTAGACTTGGAATTATAATTGTTTCCAAAAGTGTCTAAAGAAACTTGATACAATAAGATGATAATGTTATAACTCAAACTTCTCCTTTCTCCTTCCTTGCTCCCACCTACAAAAACTGATTAGTCCAAGAAACACAAAGGTAGAAAATAGGTCAATAACTCAAAATGATCAAAAGTGAAAAATCACATGTCAAAATAACTTGAAATTTGATCCTTTACCCCACCCTAGCGGGGCAACCCGCATATGTGTTGCAATTTAAGTCAACGACGCTGTATAGCGTTGCTGGGTATAACAATGACACTCTGTAGCATAACAGAGAGTGCGCTTGTGGCAGTGTTTTTGTTAGCAACATAGTTGAGAATTTGAAAACCTAGCATCAAAAAAATAGCCTAGCATTAGTGTTTGGAAATTTGAATTTTTGGGTGGAAGTCCCTTAATGGTGGAGTTTGGAGTTTGCAGCGTCATTGTATGGCACCTCTGGAAGGCTAGCATTGATGTATGGCTCTGCTAGACTAATAGCGACACAATTTCCTATTGACACAAAAAATCACAAAAAACTATGAAATTTTGTCAAAAAACATGTTAAGAACATGAGATTCACCCTCCTTCTAGCGCCAAAATGTGAACCCCAATCCTAGACCTACACAAACATAGCAAACAAACACCATATTCGATCCATATGCAAGTTAGAATTAAGATTCCCCATGAAATCCATCTATGATGCTTAAAATAGGAAAGAAATGAAGAACAAAACAAGAAAAGCAATTAAATCCTATTTAAGCATGCAAACTCTCAATCCCATGGGGGAATTCATGCCAATTTGATGTGGAAATTGGCCCTTTCCCAACTCCTTTGCAAGATTGATGAAGATTGATCCACTTGATGATGATGAACAATATGCTTCCTTGATAAAATCTGCAATAACCTAGCTATGATGGAAAATGCTATGGAAATGGATGAATTTTCTCCAAATATGAAGATAGTAACTTTGCTCTAAGTTGTGGCTCAAAAATGAGAAGAAAATCCTTCTATAAATAGAATAACCAGATGGAAGAATGAGAAAAATGGATGAATGTGGGATCATTCAACATCCAATGCCCAAATGCCACTTGTTAAGATGTGAATGGATGAAGGATGAGCACATTTTGATGAATGTGCACAATAAATGATATTAGGTGGAATTTAAAATTTGTGAAATGACATGTTGGAGGGAGAAAATAATGAATTAAATGCCACTTGGCTCAATGCACAAGGAAATGTAAGGGGAAATGAATTCCTTGTTGGAAGGACAAATCCATTTAGAGGGATTTTCAAACTTGGAGGAATATTCCCTTTTGATGTCATTTTGAAAGTAATTAGGGATTTTATTAAATCAAAGAAATAACTTATTGGTGCAAGTTGCAAAATCTAGAGGATTTAGGTGATTAGGATTAAATTAACCAAGATTTGATTAATTTAATAGGAGATTAGTTGATTTGACTATTTGACTTAGTTTTTTGGATTGATTTAAATCAAAGTTGAGAGGAATATGATTTAGATTTAATTAAATAAATGTTTTGATTTATTTAATTAAAGAGGGGATGACATTAGCTTAAATTAAACAAGGTTTAATTTATTTAATTTAATAGGATGACTTTAGAGATTTAATTAGATGAATTATTTAATTAAATAGAGACTAGAGGGCTTAATTAAATAACATTGATTTATTTAATTAACAAGAAGTGATGACTTAATTAGATAAATTTGATTTATTCAATTAAGGGATGAAAGGTGATGACTGGCTAAGAGTATGATTCAGGACGAAACAATGTTAGTAATCAGGATCAAGTGTGTCGGTATATTTTCCATGTCTACAAATATATTATTATCAAAATGATTTCCATGTACATTGAGATACTATGCTAAATAATTGTAAGAAATTTACCTTATTATTCCATAAACATTATTTTTTTGATTTATCCAAAACTTTTCTGACTCACTTTTTTGTGAATACATTCTTAACAATTATAGTTTCATATATTTTTGAGTCTACCCAAAGGTCTAATGAGATATTAATTATTTTATTATTAGATTGCAGCCTTTATGTTATAATATGATACATAAAGTTCTGAGTGATGAGTTAAAGACTATCTTTCTTTAGGAATCATTTTCAATTAATCAAATTATACATCTAAATAATTCTTTTTCATTTATGAACTTATTCATGTTCATTTTAAAAATATTAATTCAAAATTGTTATGTTCCAATTTAATAAAATTTGAATATCTTGTATGCCTTAGATAGTCCTTCTTATTATTCAAAATTCCAAAAGAAAAGCAATCATTAGAAAGGTATTAATAAAACTAGAATAAGTTGTATTATCCATCATGTGCCTAATATTTCTAATTTTATTATTTTAAAGAATCAACATTTCAAAAAAACTTAAATAAACATAAGTGATCCATTAAAACTGTTTATTCAAGTTTACTTCTTGAAAATATCGTTACTCTTTTTCAAAATTTTCCATTAGATCCATCTTGAGGGCTACCTAAGAGGTATAATGAAAACATAATTCATAATTATTATTACGGGAATAATAAAAAAATTTATATGGAACTAAAAAATCAAGAATGAGTTTTTATAGGTGTTCATTATTGGGATAATCCTTCTAGGGCTACTTTGAATAAAAAATTAAAAATTGTGTAAATCACTTTCCATCGAATATTCAAGATAACAATGTGGATTTTAACAAAGAACACAATAATATAGATAATAATATGAAACGTGAGCATATGGATAGAGATGTTAGGCTGATAATCATGTTGATTTTAAATCATAATCATGTATGAATTTTTTGTGGCCTCTTACTACTTCAATAAATATAATAATTTATATGTTGAAAATTTCTCATATAATCACCATCTTCATTAGTTATGCACATTCATAAGTTTTTGTGAAGTTTAATACTTGTATGTTTACGCATACTTTGAATTATTTTGGATTTTATATATTAAATCATTTTTATCCTACTTTGATATATTTCTATTTTAGTTTATAGGTATTTTTGAGAAAAAATAAGTCTAGATCTTTTTATGATGTATCATTTATGTGAAATATGTTCATGAGAACAGGATAGTAAAATAAAAAATATATAAATAGGTTTAATGTAATAATTAATTTAATCTAAATCATAGATATATATTAGAACCATTTAAGAACTATGATATTGTAATACCCCATATTATTTTTTTGAATTGAATAGCTTATAAACTACGTGCTATACATTTTAAATAAATATAACCTCTAATGAATCTAGAGATACTAACACACATTCATAGAAAATAAATATATAAATTAATTAGAAAAGTGAGTAGAATAATGATTGTTGTAAGTGATTAGAATTAATAAACAATCAATTAAAGGCCAACCACTTTTTGTTGGAAATGAAGACAACCACTACAATATGGAAACCTGATTTAATTTAAAAATCTAAAATATAAACTTGTAGAAAATAATGGAGAAATGATTTAAGCTACAAATAAACCATACAACTCAAGATTCATACATATAACACAAGGATTTATGAGGATAAAACCCTTTTGAGTTAAAAAATCCACCAAGAAAAGAGGGACAGTCTATATTATTCTTCAAAGAGATTACAGTACATAGAATTTTCTCAATCTTGACATCAATCCAACATCATCTTTGTACTTGTAAAACATATCATAGTGTTTCCATCTCAACCCCTCAATATATAGACTCATGGGGCTCAAAATACCGCCATAAAGCATTACCATGAGTCAAAACAAGGTTAAAAAATACAATGGTATTTAAATCCATATGAAACCTTACGTGCTAAACATGGTATCTTCCATGACATTACACCCTCTTACAAGTTGTCATAAGAATCCTTAGAAAATGGGAGATGCTCTTACATGTGCCATAGACCATCAATAACCTATGCAAAGATTCTCTTACGCGTGTCATAGAAGATTCTCATGTCCTAAATGATATCCCCCACTTTTAGCCCTTATAGTTATCATAGAATCCATCATAACATCCTTAAAAATAGGATTTACATGTTATACCACTAAGCAGTATTCTTTTGACAACTAATAACTTATTTTTCAAGGTACAAAGATGTGTAAAATAGTGCTCACTTACTTACCTTGTGACAACCAAAGCTTTTTGTTATCTTGATCTCTTCTAATTTTCATTCCCAATATGTATCTAGCTGCCCCCAAATCCTTCATCTCAAATGCACCTAAAAGTTGAGCTTTCAACTCACTAATCATACATTTTGTGTTACTGAAAAACAACATATCATCCACATACAAGGCAACAATTAGTAACTGATCATCAATACATCTAATGTAAACACAACGACCCTCTTTTCTTTTATCAAAGTGCCAAATTTTAACACAAAAGAGTCAAATTTTTGATACCACATTCGAGGTGATTGATTTAAACCATAAAGAGATCATTTCAACTTGCAAACCAATTGCTCTTTCCCTTTTACTTGAAATCCTTTTGGCTATTGCATATAAATTTCCTCTTTTAGATCTCCATACAAAAAATTAGTCTTAACATCCATTTTCTCAATTTCAAAAAGCAACAACTATGGATAAAAGAAATCTAATAGAAGATAATTTAGCAAGAGGAGAGAAAATTTAACCAAAATCAACACCCTCTCTCTAGGAGTAGCCCTTAGCTATGAGTATAGATTTGTACTACTCTAATGAACTATCTATAATAAATTTCTTTTTATAAACCTACTTAAAACTAATAGCTTTCCTTCCTTTGGGAAAACCATCAAGATCCCAGGTATTACAAGAGTCTAAAGCCATCATCTCCTCCTACATGGATAGTTGTCAAGACTCACTATCAACTAGAAGAATAACTTCCCTATAGAATCCAGGCTCATTGTCAGTACTCAATAAATCAAATACACAATGGAAATCTAGTGGGCTATACTTGTCAACTAGATTTCATTGTCTTGTGGATCTTCTCGAGGGTGGAGTAAGAGATTCTTCCTCAGGTTCTTTAATATGCTCAACTTCCTCTATCACAACAGAGTCCTCTTTAGAACTTTCATTTGAACTCTCTTCTTCTTCTCCATCCCAAAATCCATCATTATATTCTTCCTAATGTGCATCTTCTTGTTGTAAATCAAAATGCACTATTTTTTCCTTTATTTCTCTTTTGGTTGTATAGGATCGAAAATAGCTCTAAGTTCCCTAAAAATAACATCTCTAGAATATACAATTTTTTTTATCAAAGGATTCCATAACTTATAACCTTTTACATTCTCACCATATCCAATGAAGATGCATTTATCAAATTTTTGAATCCAACTTAGAACACTTTTCCTTACACACATGAATTAAAGCCTCATAGCCAAAAACCCTTAAATGTGAAACAAAAGGTTTCTTACCTTTCCAAACTTCATAAGGTGTCAAATCAAAAGCCTTGCAAGGAGATCTATTAATCAAGTAACTAACAATACACAACTTTTTCCCAAAAATATTTATCTAACTCTGCATCACTTAACATACTTTTGTTCTTTTCATAATAGTTTGGTTCATCCTTTCTGTAACACCATTCTGTCGTGGTGTATAATGAGTTGCATTTTGTCTTATGATACTTGCATGCTTACAAAACCCATCAAATTCCTTATAGCATGCTTATAATGAGTTGTATTTTGTCTTATGATACCTGCATGCTTACAAAACTCATCAAATTCCTTATAGCAATATTTCCCTCCATTATCAATCTTAATACTTATTTTTAATCCTGATTGGTTTTGTCCTAAGACTTTAAATTCCTTAAACTTAGTGAAAAAATATTTTTTTTTTCATAAAGTATATCCATGTAAATCTATATACATCATCTATAGAGGTCACAAAATAAGGATATTTTCCAATAGAATCATTATCCACGGGACCAAACACATCTATATGAAAAAATTTCTAATTCCTCTTTTGATTTATTACTTCCTAAAGGAAAAGATGCTCTATTATGTTTTCCAAACACACAATACTCATAGAAATCAAAGTGCTCATCAAAATAAGATAAACCATCCAACAAATTTTATTCATAATAGTTTTCAAAATATTTTTACTTATGTGGCCCAATCTATGGTGCCACAACATACATGTATTTTTAGAACTTTTAGCCACATAGGTGGAATTCCAAATAGTAGTGGCATCAAGCTTAAATAGAGTTCTCATTTGAGTTCCCCTTGCTATCACCAAGATTCCTCTCACCAATTTCCAACCATGCTTATCAAATGTTAAATGCATTCTTGAATCATTCAACTTTGAAATTGAAATCAGATTTCTAGCTAATCTAGGAATATGTAAAACACCATAGAGGGTTTTAATCCTCTGATCACTAAAACACAACAATACCTTTCCCCGTCCAAAAATTGGATATGTAGTGTTGTCCCAAAGGTATACATTACCTCCATCATATTTATCATATGTAGAAAAAAAATCCTTATGAGGAGTCATATGATAAGAGCATCTTGATTCAACCAACCAATGTTCATTAGAAGTAACATTACAAGAAAAAAGTAAAAGGTCATCACTCACATCAAAGGAAATTTTTGTGGTAGAATCTCATTGTTTCTTTTTATTTCTATACTCCTTCACATGTCCTCTTTTCCATAGTTCCAACACTTCACTCTATTCTTCTTGCTAGGAATCTTAGAATGACATTTATACTTTTCATTAGGACCTCGAGCTCTCTTTCTTTAGGCTTACCCTTGACATTGAGAACATCCACGGTGCTATCCATAGCCTTCTTCCTCATTTCCTATGACAACAAAGTTGCAACAAGTGCATCCATCTTGGGATCTTCAAGGTTAATAGTGATAACAAGAATGAAATTTTCCCATGACTCAAGTAATGAACAAATAAGCATAATGCATTTGTAATCTTCCTAAAGTTTAACATATATAGTTGCTAATTGACTGAAAATTAAATTAAACAAATTTAAATTCTTTGCAATGGATTCACCTTCCTTCATTTGAAGAGAAAACAATTTTCTTTTCAAATAGAGTTTGTTCACAAGTCTCTTGGCTTGATAAATCTCACCTAACCATTTTCATAATGCAAATGCAATCTTTTCTTTAGACATATTCAGGAGGATGAAATTAGCAAGACATAACCTGATAGTACCTTGTGCCCTTTTGTCCATCTTCCCTCAATCACCATCACTCATACTTTTGGGTTTCTTTCCATTTGTTGCAGCCACCCATTGATATCTTTCTTCAAGGAGACCTCTGTTTCCAACTTCCACAACTCTTAGTTAGATCCATTAAACTTCTCAATGTCCAACCAAGATGCAGATGCAACCATGATTCCTACAACCACAAGTTTGCAAAACAAAACTTCCATTGCAGCACAAAAATCCTTCACACTTCCACCCAATAGACAAAGCTATCCATACTCTAATTCCTTGAATGTTAGAAATGAGGAAAACCATTACAATATGGAAATCTGATTTAACTTGCAAATATGAAATATTAACTCGTAGAAAATAATGGAGAAATGATTTAAATTGCAAATAAATCACACAAAACAAGAGACATACACATAACACAAGGATTTACATGGAGAAAACCCTTTTGGGTAAAAAAATCCACCAAGAAAAGAGGGAAAATCTATATTATTCTTCAAAGAGATTACAATACATAGAAATTCCTCAATGTTGGCTCCAATCCAACAACTTTTATGTACCTGTAAAACATCTCAAGTGTCTCCATCTCATCCCCTCAATATATAGACTCACAGGGGCTCAAAATACCACCATAAAACATTACCATGGGTCAACACAAGGTTCATAAATACCATGGTAAGAATCCATACAATCCCTTACATGCTAAACATAGTCTTTTACATGATATTATTCCCTACTACAAGTTGTCATGAGAATCCCTAGAAAAAAGGATATGCTCTTACATGTTTCATAGACCATCAATAGATTATGTAGATTTCTCTTACACATTTCATAGATTATTCTCACATCCAAAATGATATCCCCCACTTTTAGCCCTTATAGTTGTTATAGAATCTGTCATAACATCCTTTAAAATAGGCTTTCCATGTTATACCACTAAGCATCTTTTGACAACTAATAACTTATTTTTCAAGGCACTTACATGTGGTAAAAGTGTCAACTCAAAATCCCATGCCCCTTTTTATGAAGCACAATTATTTAATAACATAAATGATATTTATCCATGGAAAAATGTAAATTAACAATAAATAAATAACTTAGGAATTTCCATGGTTGAGATACCTTCATTCCCAACACTTTTAACTTTACTAAAGTACCAAAAAAACTATTATACTCTAAATAATCTTCATTTAGCTATATTATAGTTAAATTTAATGGAAAATAAAAATAATATCATAATTAGTTTATCACCTATACTATGATAGAAAAGTTTATTTAATATGGTTTATTTTGCTATGATCCATCTAATATATATACAAACATTATAATCTAATGAAATAAAGCTAATTCAATATTCAATATAAGCTCACTTCAAGAAATAATGTTCGAATAGACCTTTCTCATGATTGTAGTCAAATACACAAAACTCTTGCACCACATCTTGAAAATAATGAGTCATTTTAGGGAACAACACATATATCCAATGTACTTTATTTGTACCTAGATATATACAAGGTCTCACATATGTATAGGAAGTATGTCCATATATATATAGAAATGGAGACATTACCATGTATTATACCCAAAAGTAAAATAAAATTATAGGGATAAATTACAAATTATAATAATGCATAACCCCATTCCATTTTAACATTTAATTCTCACACACAACATCACAAGATAACCTAAAATGAAAATATGAATGATTTAGGTAATTATTACTACAATCACAACTATAATAAATATATAGGGTTTAAACAAGGTAACATTTATGTAGAATAAATGACAAAGATCACTCTTGTAGAGGATATCAATGACACATGCATTAATCACATTAATATAATATACTATCATGAATGTTCTAACAAGAATCATCTAGAAACTTTCTTTATTCCTTTATAATAATATATAAATCATTACATTTATTATACCAAATATAGAGAAACCCTAACATCATTTACAATAATGAAACAAAACCATAACCTTCCAATCCCATAAAGGTATTTCCACTATAGACTATCATAATAAACTATGATGATTAATTTCATTTAACAATAAAAAGAAAGTAAAGATATATAAAGTATTATTGCTATTGATTTTTGAACCTAAAATACTTAGTATTTAATACTTATAGTAGTGGATTAAAACCCATTCTATGCAAGTAAAATAAAAAGAGAGATAAGAACTATTACAAAAATATGATATAATAGAACCATTTAAAATATATTCCACTAGATTGGTTTAAAATACAAAACCTTAAGAATCATCATGTCCTACATGAAACATTTTTTGTTGAAAAATATCGCAATAACTAGTGTCACTCATTTTTAATAGTCTTTTGATTCCAACATTGTATTGTATGCTTAAATATATACATAATTATAATGTTGTAAAATTGCACCTAGGGGAAATTTCACATTTTAGCACTTTGCCTAGCATTTATGACACCTAAAACACATCTATGACAAAACCCTCATGGGTCAAAATTTCATGATTCCAACTCCATGTGGTCCAATGGCAAAGCAACAGTAGCTCGTTATCCTATTTCCCAAAAACCAACATTTTGGATTCCTACATGGCACGTAGACATTTGTGTAGTTGATGTAAGTAAAGGAAGAATCTCACTCTCATGAAAACAAATCTCAACAACTAGGGGTTTCAATCCCACAAAATCTTCAAACTTCACAAGAAATCATCATAAAAACAATGGCACCAAAACTAAGTTTTCACATTTCTGACCCAGACAAGGTTTCTCAAGACCTTCTAACTCCTTAGAAACTTCAACACAAAAAAAATAAACCTTTACTTAGACTTCCCTTTCATGTTTTCACCCTTTCTACATAAATCAAGACATTAACCTTTACATATGGCACAAATTTTGGATTTTAGTTTCTCAGGCCCAAACCAGACTTCACAATGCCTTCTTCAACTTTTATGAACCCTAACTCAACCAAAAAAAATTTCACAAAGGTCTTCCCTTTCTTTTATTCATCATTCCTTCATAAATTGCTTTCAAATGCTTATAGGTTCCCTATTTGACTGTCAAGATTTTATCCTTGGGACAAACATTGAAAACTAGAACCCATCACATATTTGGATACCTTTTCCCCATGTTCAAAACATATTCCAAAATAGGGTAGGTGTCTTTTGTAACGCATGGCTCAAAACTTGTTGTTATAGTATAGTTAAGCCTAATTTGGCTTGGTTATTCAGAGGTCTTATTGATTCTACACTTCCAATATCAAGTTCACTTTCCCAACACATGAAACACATTTATTTTAACTTGCACATGCTCTACATAACATCAAAAAGCCATTTCCAAAAGTCTTTTATTAAATCCTAGGTTCTAGACCACTTGATTGTGCACAAACCTCTATTTATAGAGCTAGGGCATCAAGAAAGCTATAAAAACTTCCTCCACATATATTATTCTTTAAATAATCTTTTAGAATGCATTAATATCCTTCCATACACCGAATTTCAAGATTTTTTAACAAAAATTGAAGGAGAAATTAATTTACAAAAGCTTACTGTTAACCCTAGTGAGGGTTTTCTCTATTTTCAAAAATAATTCAATTTCTCTCTCAAAATCCCACCAATTTGCATGAAACAAAATGTAAAAGGAAGGTGTTGATGGAACTTACAAATAAAACCACTTAGAAATGAGTTCCTTCCTATATAGGTCCGTACAGTAACAAAAAACAATGAATTTCTATGGGAAATACCCAAAAAATAGTGCTTTCATTAATCAATTTCCAAACTACAATCACCCACTAGTTAAAAAATGCATACAAGGCCTTTTTAAAGGCATTCAAACTTTTATTTTGAGTTCCTAACTACTTTCTAATGGTTTGAGCCCACTTGACCTTTCATCTTCCAAATGCAACTTTACATCTTTGCACTTTTTCCATCTTTTGAATGACAACTTTTCATCTTTTTTTTTTCATTTTGACACAAAACAATAAACAATGACTCAAATGACCTTTTAATAACCCATAAATGTGGAAAATGACTCATTTAACCTTATTATAAGGTAAAGACACCAAATTTGATCAATTTTCAAGAATTTGCATGATGGAAACATGATGTAGCCAAGATGCTCCCGCATCATTCTCCTGGCCAAGAAAATTTCCAAGCCCTCTTGGACTTGATGTAGTCAACAATATTTAATCCTTTGCATTCTCTACCTCTAATTGACCTTGAAACTGCTCTAAATCATTTTCATTTTCACCTTAGGCTTGAACTTGTCCATGCAAATCAGCTTCCTATCTTGCTTGTTAACTAAAATCACATTCATTATGCTTTGGTGCATCTTAGTATCTTGGTTCTCCCTTTGTCCTTTGATCTTCAACTTGTTCCCTATCCAAAGAATTAGAACAATAAAGAAATGACACATTAGTTCTATCACAATACCTCCATCCTTCTTCAACTCTTTGTAAATCTCCAAGACCAACATCCATGATCATCTCTTTATCCAATCTTGACACCAATTCAATATCTCCTTCCTCTGAAATTAGGTTCTTCATCTCTTCTTCATCTTCATGCGTGGGAATGAATTCTTCATTTGCATCTTCAAACTCTTCTTCCTTTTTCCTTCTTGCTACTAACTTTGCTTGTCTTTTCTTTCTTTTGACAATCTTCTTTATGGGCCATGCAACTTTCTTTCTCACTGATAAGTGCCAACTGAATACCTTTCCATCTCCATCATGGACTCCTAAATTTCTTCTTCCAACCTTCTCACCTCTTGCTTTAATGCTACTATCTCTTTGTCAAATTTCTCTTTCCTCTTTCTCTTTTACCTTTCTTCCTCTACCTGCAAATGCCTTCTCAAAATATCCATCTTCACAAGCAAGTCTCTCCTTGCTTCACTCTCTCTTAACTTTCTCTACCTTCTCTTGGCAGCAACTAGGTTCTTCTTAACCTGCACAACACCACAACATAGACAACTACAACCAAAAACTCTCTACCCAACACCTTTTGTGCTTTGATACCATCTGATGTAAGCAAAGAAAGAATCTCACTCATGAAAACAAATCTCAGCAACTAGGGGTTTCAATCCCACAAACTCTTCAAACTTCACAAGAAATCATCAAAAAATTAATGGCACCAAAACTGAGTTTTCACATTTCTGACCCAAACAAGGTTTCTCAAGACCTTCTAACTCCTTAGAAAATTCAACACAAACAAAATAAACCTTTACTTAGATGGCCCTTTCATGTTTTCACCCTTTCTTCATAAATCAAGACATTAACCTTTACATATGACACAAATTTTGGATTTTAGTTTCTCAGATCCAAACCAAACTTCACAATGACTTCTTCAAATTTTATGAACCCTAACTCAACCAAAACAAACATTCACAAAGGTCTTCCCTTTCTTTTATTCATCATTCCTTCATAATTTTCTTTCAAATGCTTATAGGTTCCCTAATTGACTGTCAGGCTTTTATCCTTGGGAAAGACACTGAAAACTAGAACCCATCACATATTTGGATACCTTTTCCCCATGTTCAAAACATATTCCAAAATAGGTTAGGTGCCTTTTGTAATGTATGGCTCAAAACTTGTTGTTATAGTACAACTTAAGCCTAATTTGGCTTGGTTATTCAGGGGTCTCATTGATTCTACTACTTCCAATCTCAAGTTCACTTTCCCAACGTGTGAAACACATTTATTTTGACTTGCACATGCTCTACATAACATCAAAAATCCATTTCCAAAAGTCTTTTATTAAATCCTAGGTTCTAGACCACTTGACTGTGCACAAACCTCTGTTTACAGAGCTAGGGCACCAAGAAAACTATTGAAACTTCATCCACATATATTATTCTTTGAATAATATTTTATAACACATTAATATCCTTCCATACACCGAATTTTAGGAGTTTTTAACAACAATTGAAGGAGAAATTAATTTACAAAAGCTTACTGTTAACCCTAGACATTGAGGTTTTCTCTGTTTTCATAAATAATTCAATATCTCTCTCAAAATCCCACCAATTTGCATTAAAAAATTTGTAAAAGGAAGGTGATTGATGGAACTTACAAATAACCACCTAGAAATGAGTTCCTTCCTATACAAGGTCGTACAGTAACAAAAAATAATGAATTTTGTGGGAAATACCAAAAAAATAGTGCTTTCATTATTCAATTTCCAAACTACAATCACCCATGAGTTACAAAATGCATACAAGGCCTTTTTAAAGGCATTAAAACTTGTATTTTGAGTTCCTAACTACTTTCCAATGGTTTGAGCCCACTTGACCTCTCATCTTTCAAATGCAACTTTACATCTTTGCACTTTTTCCATCTTTTGAATGACAACTTTTCAACTTTTTTTGCAATTTGACACAAAACAATAAACAATGACTCAAATGACCTTGTAATGACCCATAAATGTGGAAAATGACTCATTTAACCTTATTACAAGGTAAAGACACCAAATTTGATCAGTTTTCAAGAATTTGCATGATGGAAACATGATGTAGCCAAGATGCTCCTGCATTAGCAATGCACTATCGTCCTAGTGGCTTTTCGAGTTTAAAATGGGGAATCTTGAATCTTGGCTCTCAACATGTGTCTTTATAGTCAGGATATTAGGTGTAACAACTCTCTCTACCCTTGCATGCAACAAAACCACATCTTTTCTCTCATTTTTGGGGTCCTCTCATTCATTCAAGGCTCTCTTCTCAACTCGACTTCACTTCTCTACTCCTACTTTTGCTAACAACGCTTCTACAATCGAAGCTCTATTGGACTGAGGTTGCTCCAGCAACCAAATCTCTCTATAAAGCATCCAAAAATGCATCCATGTGTTCAAGAGGGGGCTAAGGCCTATTGGTAACACTCTCTCACTCTTTTCCATTTGCAAATAGACTAGATCTCTCTTTTCATTTACTACTTGGTGGTGTGGGTTCTCCTACTAAAGTGGGGCTTCCACCACTTCCTTTTTGTCCATTTCGATTACTCTCTCTATCTATTTGGCTATCTATGGAGGTGGGAACACCAAAATGGGAATTTGACTATGGAAAGCCCCAAAGCAGCCCCAACATTTTCCTCATTTGTCTTGTGTGCAGGTTGCTAAGGTGGAGCTTGGAGGAAGGATTTCAATGATCGGCTATATGTAATCTCCCTCTTAGCTCTCCTTGTGTTTTATTTTTATTTTTTCTCTTTATCTTGTCATTCTATTCAACGCACCTCAGATCTGGGTTAGATAGTAAAGCTCTAGTTCTCCTTTTTTCTTGAGTTCTCTGTTGCTAAGGATGCCAACACATATTTTGGACTGCAACACACTGCATTGGTGTCCTGATTCCACACTAAAGCCTTTTGGCTGAGAGCTCTCCCTCCAGATGTAGGAATCTAGAAGCTTCACTCTCTCAAGTTCTGAAGTAGTCTTTTATGATAATTAGTCTGGATATATTTTCTTTGCAATTTATTCATTCACCTAGTATTGAGATGGTTAATAGTAGTTCACTCCCTAGGATTCTCTTGAGAATGTAGAGACTCATGAGCAGTGAATCCCCCTTATTGTAGATTTTGGTGAACCTGACATGAAACATGTCAGATTTATTTACACAATGTTTTAATGTTTATGATATTGCTTTCTCTAATGAAGATTTCGATATGTTGGATGATGCTCTAGATGACTTCTTAGAAGAAATATTCCTCTATTTGTAGAGCTTCCAAAAAATCCACCTCTTCGCAAGTCAAGGAGTCGGTAAACATTGTGGTGATCTCAACAGCTTCTCCAAGCCCTAAGAAGCTTGTTATTTACTTAACTCCTGCTAGCCCCTCTCCTAAGAGGATTCATTCTATTTGTGGAATTTCATATCATGATTATTCAACGGATCTATACTCGAGGTTCATAAAGGCTATGGTATTTGCTTCTTATAATGCTATTGGGCACACATATAATACAAGAAGAAATAAACAGAATTCGGATCAACAACCTTTTGTTGGTACACCTCAACCTACTCAAATTATTGTTTCTTTACCACCTTCTGAAGCAAGTCTTTATCACCTAAACCCATGACTAAAGCACGTGGTGATTATGATCTTTTTGAGCAACTTTTTGTTACTCTGGCTAAAATCTCACTTTGGGATTTTCTTTAGACTGCTCTGGTTTATTAGGGTATGCTTTAGGAAGCCTTGCAGAAGATCCTCTTTCCTACCTCTGCTAGGCCGATGGATGTTAATGCATTGATGGCTCATATTCATGCGACTTCACCAAATACCACATTCTATCTTCAGGAACTTCCACCCTTGAATGTGCGGAAGCAAGCAAATCCCTTAATGATCATAGTTAACAATAATACTATTGGTATTAGACGTACCCTCATTCACACAGGTTTGGCTCTCAATATTTTTGGTATAGATCTATTATCCAAGATTAAAATTGATTCTTCTTCTTTAGCTTCTTCTTCTTTGTATATTTGTGGGTTTGATAATGTTGGTTGATAGGCTCTAGGAATGATAATATTGCCTTTACAGTTGGGCCTTGTTACCTTACCCACCTTATTTTATGTGACTTCTGGCCCCTTACCTTATAATATTCTTCTGGGGAGACTTTTGATTCATGTTATGGGTGATGTAACTTCTACTCTACATCATTTTATAAAGTTTGTTGTAAATAATTGAGTAGTCATAGTCAAAGCTGACCTGAAAACTATTCACCTTTCTGAACCAACGATTACTTGTTAGGCTTTGGTTGTCTCCACTATCAAGAATTATATTCCATCCCTAACTTTTGATGTGATGACATGTTCCCTGACGATACCCTCTATGGAGGCTATCCCTAAAGTGAATGCTACTAAAGAAGAACAAACTAAAGCAAAAAGTCCTAAGTCCTCCCCATCCTACTTCTTCTGAATCTAATACATTACTTGGTGATGATTGGTGATCCTTGAAATTATTCGAGTTCTTTATTGGGGAATACAAATTGAATCCCACTCATCTAAAACTTTTGATAACCTCAAATTCCTCTAATGAAGCAAATAACTCTCCTGTTGAGGAGGAAAGTTGTGACCTTATTCAAGAGACCAGTCATTCCCCTACTGAGGAGGATAGTCCTACTCTCACTAAGGAGGTTAATTTTTACAAATTGAGTAAAGGAGATAGTTGTACTCTAGTAGATGCATTCAATTTACATTGGTGGAATGATTCTCTCTACATGGAACCACCACCTTCCAAAGTTTTTCAAACACGCTATGGTTTTGGATATAGAATTGCTTTTTAATATGGCTATGGGAATAAGGGGCTTGGATGTATTGACAAAGGAATCTAGGTCCCTATCTAGTTTAAGCCTCATAAGCACCATTTGGGTTTGGGATGCTCTATTGAAAAATCTAAGAATTTTTTTTTGTAGAGTGTTAATATGATTTCGATTGAACCATTTAGTCTGGTCCATCCCAAATTAATAAAGGATGAGGTGTAGGCTAAGGAAGTCCCCTTAGATGTTTTCTCTTCAGATAAAGCACTAGAGGAATTATTAGGTGCCTACTCCTCTCTTCCTCCTTTTCACCATAAGATACACTTCTTGTATCACTTGAGCAAATAGGCATATTTCAGAGAATCTATCTTGAATGTTGATGAGGAGGACCCTGTAGCTAATGTTAACAATGGTGTTCTAATACCACATCCTAAAGACTATAGTCCCCTCCTCAAAGGGGATACAATTGAAGTTTCTATGGATCCTAAGTCTTCTGAAAAAGGTGATTAAAATTGGGAAGTTTCTTTCTTTCGAGGAGGTTAAGGAACACTCTGATCTTTTACATTCTCATCCTGATATCTTTGCTTGGTCATATGAGGAAATTCCTGATATTGATGAGTCTATAGTGGTTCACAATATTGTTCTATGTCCCAATGCCAATCCAGTTAAGCAGAAAATCCCAAATATCAATCCTAAGGTTGCTTTGTTGGTTAAGACCGAGATACAAAAGCTATTGAAAGTAGGATTTATCTGTATGATTGACTACTCACCTTGGATCTCAAATATTGTTGCAATTAGTAAACCTAATGGGTGTTTTCGTATATGCATTTAATTTCATGATCTTCATAAGGCTTCTCTTAAAGATGATTTTTTGTTACCTAATATAGATATGATTATGGACTCGACTGTAGGAAATTCCTTGTTATCTTTCATGGATGGCTTCTCAGGTTATAATAAGATCCATATTAACCTAGAAGATCAATATAATACGACCTTCACTATTCCTTGGGGTACCTTCTATTATGTGGTTATGCCCTTTGGGTTAAATTTTTGGACTCAAGGAACACTGAGAGGGGGGGTGAATCAGTGTTCAGCAAGATTTAACAATTTCAATTATGATCATAAACCATTCACATCATTAAAACTAAAATAGACATTGAAGCACATTAAAGAAACAATCAAAACACCATAACACCAAGAATTTTACGTGGAAACCCTTTTAGGGGAAAAACCATGGTGGAGATTAATCCACAATTTATATACTCTATTAAAATTATGAAGAAGAGGGAATGCACATGCATTCAGACACATTGCCTAGAGCTCACTACTCAAAATAAGGAAGGCTCATTGCCTTACAAAATGTTTGGATTACAACAAAATGTTGAACTAAGAAGATAGCATCTAAAAATGATTGGTTTTAGTTTCGGTGAAGCACATGTACCAAATTCTGGACCTCTTGTCTGACTCTACACTTAGCTCTACTCTTCTCTCCTTAATTCACAACAATCCTCTTCTGCTCAAGAAAAAATCACTCAACTGATCTTCTCATATTTGCACACACATCTGCTCTACTCTATACACACACTTGCACACACATCGGCTCTTCTCTATACACACACTCGCACGCACACATTGAAATGAATTACTCGAACTCGCATATATATTTGCTAGCAAGAATTCAATCACTATATGTTGGCTTCAAATAAAATACAAAATATTATTCACATGTTGACTCAAATCATGAGAAATATTTAATGCACACCCACACAAGTCAGCTAGACTATATCTATGACCCAAAACAAAATACTCTAACATAAAAACATTTAAATAATTACTCCTTATACATCTATGACACACTATATTCACTAGGTCGGCCACAATGAGCAAATAAACAGAAAAACATCCTGCCGGATCTCCAAGCTCGTACACCGATTAATGCAACATCACAAAACTTACCAATAAGGTAACATATATACTTAAAAAACTATCCTGGGGATCCACAACATAAAATGATGATCCGATGAAGCATACAAATTGACAAATTACCTAGATACCCTGTTCTTCCTGCTTTCTGTTGGTAATACTTTGTTCTCTACTTTTCTTGTTGGTATGAGAAAATTTTGATTTGCAGATAGAAATAATGACTTTAGTTGCCATCAATGACAACACTAGAAGCCATATTCCAACAATCTCCCCCTTTGGCATTGATGGCAACACTTAGTGAAAAATGACTAAGTGTTGAAACCAAGAGATTATGCTGCCAAAATTCAAAATTTCAAAACACTGCTCCCCCTTGGAATGACAAGGCATTTTTCACAGCACTCTCTCCCCCTTTGACATCAATGAAAAAATTTCACTGCTTTCTATCTCCCCCTTTTCTAATTAGAAATAGGATCAAAATTTGAAGAACTACAACTGTTGCATAAGTCAAAAAATGATTTTGTACTTATCTTTCATTTTCAGAAGAAATTTCTTCGAAGCATCTACTGCAATCACAATTATTAAGATCAAGTTGCTGTTTTTTGATGTTCGGTTGATGATCAGGATGAGGGATTCTAGAATTGTAATCGCTTCTTCTAACTTTTCTCCTTTCTTGAAAACCTCAATTAGCTGCTCCAATCTACATTCAATTAAATCCTCCACTTTCCAAAAAGTGTCCACAAGGGTGTTTCTAGAAAAGTGAACTTTTGCATGCTCATTCTGGAACTCATGAATCCTTTTCTTTACTGTACCTTCTTGGTCCTAAAACATGTTATAATCTTGACTAATTTTGTTCAACTCACTTTCAATCTGCTGCAGCTTGTCCTTGTATTTCCCAACTACATGAGGCCAATGAAGACAATAATTGTAGATGTTATTTGCTAAGTTTATACATTTCCTCAACACATTCATTTTCCTTTTTAATTTGGTAAGGGATAGCTTGAACTACTCCTTCAAATGTAGAATTATTTCTTTCTCTTTCTTGTCTTGAGACTCAAAGGACATAATTTCCCTAATAGATTCAATCAACTCTTTAGGAAGTACATTTTGCAAACTTTCCAATCCAATGTTTTTATGAACAAAGTAACTGCTTAGAGTGCTCTCAATCAGGTCTTGCTCATATGAGGATCTGTCTAACCATATATCAACAATCTTCTGCATCCCATCTTTTTCTTGAACAATCTGTAGTATCTTGGTTTTGAATAAAGCACCTTCTTCTTCACTTCCTTCTTCCATTTCTACATCTGGTTCAACTAATTCCAGGTCATCCCTTGGAGTGTACTCATCAAAATCTTCATCTAGTATATCCACAATTATCTGTTCTTTACCTTTTCCTTCATATTTTGGAGACTTGTGTGCTAGAAGAGTGTCATCAACAAATTCTAGTGCCCTTTTATGCTTCCTTTCTATTTTACCAGAAGATGATCCAACTTCAAGTGCTTTTACCAGAATGGAAATGCTAACTACTCCAAACTTTCCCAGCAATTCTCTAAATAAATTTGCATAAACTTGCCTTCAATTTCCAGAGTATTAGAATGTTAAAAAAATTGCTTACAAACTAGTTCATTTTCCTTCCATACGACATTATCATTTTGAGGCAAGCAATTTAGAAAATACATCATGATACCTATGATCGAAGTACCAAACCTGAAGGGGTAATCTGCATCCTTTGTCAGTTGTACATTTTCCATCAATTGATCTTTTAGCAAACTGCATAGGTCAAAGTCTTGATCCTCCATTATCATTTTATGATATATGTAAATTGTGCCTACCGAGGTTGCGCCTTCCCTGTTTCTGAAGAAAATTTTGTATGAAATCCCATGTGCAATGTATCTTGTTATTGGATCTTTGATTGTCGAAACTACTAGAGCCCTTTGATCTCCTATCACTCCGGCTAGGGTTTCGATTTCCTTGTTCCGAATTGACTTCTTTTTCGGAATATCCCCAACATTGCATAATCCAATTAAATTCCTAATCACTTCTTTCAAAATGAGATAAGGTTTATCCAAAATAAGAGTATCCTCATTCAATCTGTTCAGGATAAACCTAACAACTTCCACATTGTCAAAATAAGGAAACTCATTCCAAATGTCCAAACTTTTATATGTTTCGTACCTTCAAGCCACTTCAACTCATTAACCGGCAACATATTTCTCACATCCAAGATCTTTATGCTGCTATATTCATCCAGATTCACAATTCCTTTGATTTGCCTCATTTTCCTTTCTGTACCAAACAAGTTTTTCTACTGAGCACAAAATTTGAAATTCTACAAGCAACTAAAATACCTGATGAATTTGCCACCAAATTTACTTCAATCCAAAATTTTGCTGCAAAGTCTCTCCTTTTGTTCTTACTTAATGCAAGGTGACAAATGAGGGTTCCAAATACCCTTTTATAACTTCACATACCTAACCTTTTTACCGCATTAAATGTTTTTCCCTAGGAGTTCTGGTAACTCTATTTTCTTAGACAACAAGAGAAGAATTCATCTACGAACCTTCTAGATCCCAATTTTGTGCATAAGTGATCACATAAATATTTGTAGAATGATAGGACAACTACTAAAAATTTCCTACATTCTGGTGCCAACTACTGATAGGGGGATAAAATATTTTTCTTGAAAAACTCCCCCTAGGCTAATGGCCCGAGATCAATTTTCGGAGGAATTACCAAAGGCTACTTCTAGTATGGGCTTATTTGCTTCATCAAATTCACTATTCTTTATCCATTTTTTCTTCATCTGATCTCTTATTTCTTCCACAGTCACTTTCCCTTTTCCTTTATCATCTTTCTGTGAAATTCTTCCTTTGTATACTGGACCTCTTCTATCCATGCTTTTGTTCTTGTAGAATCTTGCAATGTGACCAAATTTGTTGCAAATGTAGCACACTAGATTTCTTTGTCTAGACCATTCATTCCATTTATTTCCTCTTGATTTGCATTGATTAGTAACATGTCCAAATCTTCCACAGGTGTAGCATTTGACATTCCTTACACTGACAGACATACTTCTACATTCAATTGACTTATGTCCAAACTTA